>OX335687.1:7500-22500 GCA_946894065.1 Acleris literana
TAACCTAACCTAACCTAACCTAACCTAACCTAACCTAACCTAACCTAACCTAACCTAACCTAACCTAACCTAACCTAACCTAACCTAACCTAACCTAACCTAACCTAACCTAACCTAACCTAACCTAACCTAACCTAACCTAACCTAACCTAACCTAACCTAACCTAACCTAACCTAACCTAACCTAACCTTACCTAACCTAACCTAACCTAACCTAACCTAACCTAACCTAACCTAACCTAACCTACCTAACCTAACCTAACCTAACCTAACCTAACCTAACCTACCTAACCTAACCTAACCTAACCTAACCAACCTAACCTAACCTAACCTAACCTAACCTAACCTAACCTAACCTAACCTAACCTAACCTAACCTAACCTAACCTAACCTAACCTAACCTAACCTAACCTAACCTAACCTAACCTAACCTAACCTAACCTAACCTAACCTAACCTAACCTAACCTAACCTAACCTAACCTAACCTAACCTAACCTAACCTAACCTAACCTAACCTAACCTAACCTAACCTAACCTAACCTAACCTAACTAACCTAACCTAACCTAACCTAACCTAACCTAACCTAACCTAACCTAACCTAACCTAACCTAACCTAACCTAACCTAACCTAACCTAACCTAACCTAACCTAACCTAACCTAACCTAACCTAACCTAACCTAACCTAACCTAACCTAACCTAACCTAACCTAACCTAACCTAACCTAACCTAACCTAACCTAACCTAACCTAACCTAACCTAACCTAACCTAACCTAACCTAACCTAACCTAACCTACCTAACCTAACCTAACCTAACCTAACCTAACCTAACCTAACCTAACCTAACCTAACCTAACCTAACCTAACCTAACCTAACCTAACCTAACCTAACCTAACCTAACCTAACCTAACCTAACCTAACCTAACCTAACCTAACCTAACCTAACCTAACCTAACCTAACCTAACCTAACCTAACCTAACCTAACCTAACCTAACCTAACCTAACCTAACCTAACCTAACCTAACCTAACCTAACCTAACCTAACCTAACCTAACCTAACCTAACCTAACCTAACCTAACCTAACCTAACCTAACCTAACCTAACCTAACCTAACCTAACCTAACCTAACCTAACCTAACCTAACCTAACCTAACCTAACCTAACCTAACCTAACCTAACCTAACCTAACCTAACCTAACCTAACCTAACCTAACCTAACCTAACCTAACCTAACCTAACCTAACCTAACCTAACCTAACTAACCTAACCTAACCTAACCTAACCTAACCTAACCTAACCTAACCTAACCTAACCTAACCTAACCTAACCTAACCTAACCTAACCTAACCTAACCTAACCTAACCTAACCTAACCTAACCTAACCTAACCTAACCTAACCTAACCTAACCTAACCTAACCTAACCTAACCTAACCTAACCTAACCTAACCTAACCTAACCTAACCTAACCTAACCTAACCTAACCTAACCTAACCTAACCTAACCTAACCTAACCTAACCTAACCTAACTAACCTAACCTAACCTAACCTAACCTAACCTAACCTAACCTAACCTAACCTAACCTAACCTAACCTAACCTAACCTAACCTAACCTAACCTATAACCTAACCTAACCTAACCTAACCTAACCTAACCTAACCTAACCTAACCTAACCTAACCTAACCTAACCTAACCTAACCTAACCTAACCTAACCTAACCTAACCTAACCTAACCTAACCTAACCTAACCTAACCTAACCTAACCTAACCTAACCTAACCTAACCTAACCTAACCTAACCTAACCTAACCTAACCTAACCTAACCTAACCTAACCTAACCTAACCTAACCTAACCTAACCTAACCTAACCTAACCTAACCTAACCTAACCTAACCTAACCTAACCTAACCTAACCTAACCTAACCTAACCTAACCTAACCTAACCTAACCTAACCTAACCTAACCTAACCTAACCTAACCTAACCTAACCTAACCTAACCTAACCTAACCTAACCTAACCTAACCTAACCTAACCTAACCTAACCTAACCTAACCTAACCTAACCTAACCTAACCTAACCTAACCTAACCTAACCTAACCTAACCTAACCTAACCTAACCTAACCTAACCTAACCTAACCTAACCTAACCTAACCTAACCTAACCTAACCTAACCTAACCTAACCTAACCTAACCTAACCTAACCTAACCTAACCTAACCTAACCTAACCTAACCTAACCTAACCTAACCTAACCTAACCTAACCTAACCTAACCTAACCTAACCTAACCTAACCTAACCTAACCTAACCTAACCTAACCTAACCTAACCTAACCTAACCTAACCTAACCTAACCTAACCTAACCTAACCTAACCTAACCTAACCTAACCTAACCTAACCTAACCTAACCTAACCTAACCTAACCTAACCTAACCTAACCTAACCTAACCTAACCTAACCTAACCTAACCTAACCTAACCTAACCTAACCTAACCTAACCTAACCTAACCTAACCTAACCTAACCTAACCTAACCTAACCTAACCTAACCTAACCTAACCTAACCTAACCTAACCTAACCTAACCTAACCTAACCTAACCTAACCTAACCTAACCTAACCTAACCTAACCTAACCTAACCTAACCTAACCTAACCTAACCTAACCTAACCTAACCTAACCTAACCTAACCTAACCTAACCTAACCTAACCTAACCTAACCTAACCTAACCTAACCTAACCTAACCTAACCTAACCTAACCTAACCTAACCTAACCTAACCTAACCTAACCTAACCTAACTAACCTAACCTAACCTAACCTAACCTAACCTAACCTAACCTAACCTAACCTAACCTAACCTAACCTAACCTAACCTAACCTAACCTAACCTAACCTAACCTAACCTAACCTAACCTAACCTAACCTAACCTAACCTAACCTAACCTAACCTAACCTAACCTAACCTAACCTAACCTAACCTAACCTAACCTAACCTAACCTAACCTAACCTAACCTAACCTAACCTAACCTAACCTAACCTAACCTAACCTAACCTAACCTAACCTAACCTAACCTAACCTAACCTAACCTAACCTAACCTAACCTAACCTAACCTAACCTAACCTAACCTAACCTAACCTAACCTAACCTAACCTAACCTAACCTAACCTAACCTAACCTAACCTAACCTAACCTAACCTAACCTAACCTAACCTAACCTAACCTAACCTAACCTAACCTAACCTAACCTAACCTAACCTAACCTAACCTAACCTAACCTAACCTAACCTAACCTAACCTAACCTAACCTAACCTAACCTAACCTAACCTAACCTAACCTAACCTAACCTAACCTAACCTAACCTAACCTAACCTAACCTAACCTAACCTAACCTAACCTAACCTAACCTAACCTAACCTAACCTAACCTAACCTAACCTAACCTAACCTAACCTAACCTAACCTAACCTAACCTAACCTAACCTAACCTAACCTAACCTAACCTAACCTAACCTAACCTAACCTAACCTAACCTAACCTAACCTAACCTAACCTAACCTAACCTAACCTAACCTAACCTAACCTAACCTAACCTAACCTAACCTAACCTAACCTAACCTAACCTAACCTAACCTAACCTAACCTAACCTAACCTAACCTAACCTAACCTAACCTAACCTAACCTAACCTAACCTAACCTAACCTAACCTAACCTAACCTAACCTAACCTAACCTAACCTAACCTAACCTAACCTAACCTAACCTAACCTAACCTAACCTAACCTAACCTAACCTAACCTAACCTAACCTAACCTAACCTAACCTAACCTAACCTAACCTAACCTAACCTAACCTAACCTAACCTAACCTAACCTAACCTAACCTAACCTAACCTAACCTAACCTAACCTAACCTAACCTTTTTTTTTTTTTTTTTTTTTTTTTTTTTTTTTTTTTTTTTTTTTTTTTTTTTTGTTGACGGAGTGGAAATGCATTTACGCATCCTCCCAGCCTGGGGACGGCTGTGCAATGGGAGGTATGACGGACTCTCAAAAGAACTACCGTCTAAAACCACTCCGGCGTTTAACTCCCTTGCCGGTTGTGAGGCGCCGCGGTACCTGCCTAAGCATACGCCACTGACACGCCTCCCGGCCTGCTCCGAAGAGCCCCCCCTTCTCTCCGCCTAAGGAGGAGACGACTGTGAACAGCCCGCGACCGTCTCCCCAGACCGGTAAAGCCGTGCAAGGTGGGCCCCCAACCCACTGGCTCTACAAGAAGTTCGGGCGAGCAGCGAACCGAAGTCCACTGAGTTCGCCTTCCCTTCAACGGTCTGCCTGTGGTGGATGGTGCTTTCCGGATACCCAACCCCAATGGGTTGGTCCCATACCCTTCAAACACGCCCCACCACAGCTGTCCCCTCAATAACTACAGTGCCCCCCGGGATTCCAAGAGACACGTAGAAGGACCCTCGGGTGACATGGGAGTACTTTCAGGGCGAAGAGTCACGCCCCCCTGGCGCGCCGTCCCTTCCAGTAAACCCAGTCACCAACCGCAAAAGTGACAGAAAGAAGCTGTCCAGGGCAGAAACGGCCTCGAAGGCACACGCAACCGCCCCTTTCAACAACCTCTGTCACTGCCCCCTCCAGGTGGCTGGTTAAGCTTTCCGGGAACAGAAACGGCCTCGAAGGCACACGCAACTGACCCTTCAAACTACCCCAGTCACCAATCCTCAATAGGCAACAGAAGGAAGCTGTCTAGGGCAACCGCCCCTTCCAACGACCTCTGTCGCCGCCCTCAACTGGTGACGAAGCAGCTTTTCCGAAGAAAAGCAGCTCGTCACCATCCCTCCCCAGGTGACAGAAGGAAACTTTCCGGGGCAGAAGCGGCCTCAGGGCACACGCAACCGCAACCCATCAAGAAACCCCTGTCACCTCCCCAGTGCCGCTCTTAGTCTGGTCCCTCACCCCGAGCCTTTCCGGTATGGGTAGCCCTGTCCGGTATAGCCTCGGGGATCATTGAGACACGCAAGCCCCCCCACCACAGCAAGGTGGCAGCACAGTCGGGGGGGAACCTAACCTAACCTAACCTAACCTAACCTAACCTAACCTAACCTAACCTAACCTAACCTAACCTAACCTAACCTAACCTAACCTAACCTAACCTAACCTAACCTAACCTAACCTAACCTAACCTAACCTAACCTAACCTAACCTAACCTAACCTAACCTAACCTAACCTAACCTAACCTAACCTAACCTAACCTAACCTAACCTAACCTAACCTAACCTAACCTAACCTAACCTAACCTAACCTAACCTAACCTAACCTAACCTAACCTAACCTAACCTAACCTAACCTAACCTAACCTAACCTAACCTAACCTAACCTAACCTAACCTAACCTAACCTAACCTAACCTAACCTAACCTAACCTAACCTAACCTAACCTAACCTAACCTAACCTAACCTAACCTAACCTAACCTAACCTAACCTAACCTAACCTAACCTAACCTAACCTAACCTAACCTAACCTAACCTAACCTAACCTAACCTAACCTAACCTAACCTAACCTAACCTAACCTAACCTAACCTAACCTAACCTAACCTAACCTAACCTAACCTAACCTAACCTAACCTAACCTAACCTAACCTAACCTAACCTAACCTAACCTAACCTAACCTAACCTAACCTAACCTAACCTAACCTAACCTAACCTAACCTAACCTAACCTAACCTAACCTAACCTAACCTAACCTAACCTAACCTAACCTAACCTAACCTAACCTAACCTAACCTAACCTAACCTAACCTAACCTAACCTAACCTAACCTAACCTAACCTAACCTAACCTAACCTAACCTAACCTAACCTAACCTAACCTAACCTAACCTAACCTAACCTAACCTAACCTAACCTAACCTAACCTAACCTAACCTAACCTAACCTAACCTAACCTAACCTAACCTAACCTAACCTAACCTAACCTAACCTAACCTAACCTAACCTAACCTAACCTAACCTAACCTAACCTAACCTAACCTAACCTAACCTAACCTAACCTAACCTAACCTAACCTAACCTAACCTAACCTAACCTAACCTAACCTAACCTAACCTAACCTAACCTAACCTAACCTAACCTAACCTAACCTAACCTAACCTAACCTAACCTAACCTAACCTAACCTAACCTAACCTAACCTAACCTAACCTAACCTAACCTAACCTAACCTAACCTAACCTAACCTAACCTAACCTAACCTAACCTAACCTAACCTAACCTAACCTAACCTAACCTAACCTAACCTAACCTAACCTAACCTAACCTAACCTAACCTAACCTAACCTAACCTAACCTAACCTAACCTAACCTAACCTAACCTAACCTAACCTAACCTAACCTAACCTAACCTAACCTAACCTAACCTAACCTAACCTAACCTAACCTAACCTAACCTAACCTAACCTAACCTAACCTAACCTAACCTAACCTAACCTAACCTAACCTAACCTAACCTAACCTAACCTAACCTAACCTAACCTAACCTAACCTAACCTAACCTAACCTAACCTAACCTAACCTAACCTAACCTAACCTAACCTAACCTAACCTAACCTAACCTAACCTAACCTAACCTAACCTAACCTAACCTAACCTAACCTAACCCAGTAGCGCCCCAGCCTCCACCGCGAACGCCACGAAAATAAGCCGCTCCGCTCTCAAAAAATCCGGAAAAATAGTAAACTTGCTCCGATTTTCACGAAAATAGTGCCAAAAGACGCGGGCTTACGCAGCGCATCTGAAAAGGTATCTTTCAACACCCAGTGAAGTTTGAGTGAAGCGTGAAGTGGAAAAAAGTGGTTTTTCAAAGTTAAAAGTGAAACGCTAGGAGTTTAAGATCTGTGACCCCTAGGGTGCGACACACTGCCGTGAGCGCTTTTACAGGCCCCACAATCTGGGCTTGGTTGCGGATTTTTCCGCCCAGGCGTTTGGACGCAATCGCCAAAAAAACAAGTCCCGGATGTGACTAGAGCTTTGGAGCCGGACGTCGGAGGCTGCTTCTGGTGAAATCAAACAAAGGGAGCTACCAAGTGCAGCTCAGCGAGCTCTCCAGCAGGATTTTAAGTTAAGTGGATCAGTAGCTACAGCAATTTGAAAATTTTGTGAAACTTTGACACGAGATAGCTGCCAAACAAGATCTTTGACCCTACTTTTTTGAATTATCGGAGGAAGGAGACTGGTGCCCCTAAGCTATATACCAAATCTTAGCTTTGCGACTCAAGGAACTTCGGAGTTATGAAATTTTGAATTTTTCACGTCGACATGTGCTACTTGATATAGACTGATTTTATAAAAATTTATTATAGATTATTTGAGTATTTGTTTTGTGTAGTGAATTCATGTTTTTCCCGTGTTCGTAGGTCCAAAATTGTACTTTTGGGGCTACTTTCTTTGTTTTTTGTTTTTTATTCCCTAACGCGCGGTGGGAAAATTCCCGGGACACTGGCCCTATAAGCCCCCTTAAGTGTGTTATCTCTGGAAACTTTTCCCGATGCTCTAAAGCAAATAGCGGCCGAGATCCCTCGATCTTGGACGCTTCGGAGACCAGAACAGCTCCTGGGCGTTGGTTTTGCCGCCGGATCTCGGCTTTGGGGGGTCGTACGGACCTGGGGTTTTCACCTTGGGTGTGAATGGGAGTTGCCCTTGGTACTCCTGGGTGTTTTGGCCCCGTGATTTTTGCTGACCTGGAAGGCCTGGAAACGGCTACCTTGGACCTGTTTTCCTACCCTTAGAAGTTGTCCGGGTCCTGTGGGACCAGAGGTTCGGCGTTAATTGCAGTTCAAACTTTGGCGCGGACGCCATCTTGGATTTTTTGCCCCCCCGTATCTCGGCGCCAGTAGGGCCTATCCAGGCCGACTTTGGGCTCATTTGTGAGGAGCCGGGGGTGCCCCACAGGTTGGTAACCGGAAACCGGGGAAAATCGGATTTCTTTCCGGAAAATTCCGGAGTCCGGGAATTTTGGAGGAAACGGTCAAAGTTGATTCTGGAGCTTACGCAATTCACCCTAGAAAAAGTCCGAGCTCTCTGGGTTACCTGGTTCGAAGGCTATCGGCCTCTGAAGTTCGACACTGACAGCTGTCAACTGTCAGAGTCGAGTTTTGGAAGGTCGTGGTAGGGGCGCTATTGGTCGTAGGGGGGAGTGCGGCACGTCCTTGAGCTCGGCGTGACTGCCGCTACAAGATAGGTGTGTCGGTGGCGCCCTCTTGCGGGCAAATTTTCGAGTGCAATTTTTCGCTGTTTTGGGTAGGGGGGGGTGTGCTGACGTTGATTCCGTTTTTCCCGTTTTTCGGAGACGCCGGGGGCCGGAGTTACAGCGGACTTGGCCTGAGTGTCGGCCATTTTGGACCTCTGACAGCTGTCATTGGTCTTCTGTAAATCGGATTATCTCCGGAACGGGGAGTCCTACAGAGGCGTGAGACACATCGTTGAGTTCGGCTCGGCCAGGACTACACTTTGGTCATGTCATCTTCTTCATCTCTTCCAAAAGGGGAGCGGGAGGGGGGGGGCGGGAGGGAGAAGCCAAAACCTAGCGACAGGCCGTTGGCGAAGCCAAAGCCCACTGTAAAGCTCCCAAAAACGGTCCAATCCCAGAGAGCTACGACAGGCGGTGGACCTGTACCGCGCCCCGTAAGCGCGAGAGCCCAATCGAGAAGTGGGGATAGAGGGCGCGCGATGGGAAGTAAAGACGATGTCGCATTGTGCGAGGTCACTCCAAATCTGCAGGAGCCTGCTGACCGTGAGGATGTCGGGCCGGAGGTGGAATCCCCTCCCATCATGGAGGACGTCACTTGGACCGATTTGGCCCCTTCGAGTGATGATGCTACAGAACCAGTGCGGCCCGGGGACGTGGTGGTCGCTGACGATTCGTTCGGGATCGGGGCGGCCCAACCCATCGCCTCAATAGTCAAAGCAACCACTGAACAGTCATCGCCTGGTGAACCTCCCCACCCTCTTGATGAAGAACCGGCGGAGGAGGCTGTTGAAGAATCACCGGTTGCGGCTTCAACTCCGGCAAAAGATGAGATCCAGCCAAAACCAACTGAGAGGCCGACTATGAGAGCAGAATCGGCGCTGCTCCGGATCAGGACTCAGGTGCGCGAGGCCTGGGCGGCCGACCTGAGAGAGCGGACGAGAACGGCGAGCGAACCCCGCGACCCTGAGGATGATGATGCCGAGGCGGAGTCGTTTAGAGTTGACGACCGATCCATATGCTCAGCAAGGATTGGCGGTGGGGGGCTTCTTAGTGAGCTTCCACAGCGGGCCAACGCAGTCCTACAGTCGGCCAAAACTGCATTGGAATCGTCGGGGAACATAAAACGAACCGTCAAAGAGGTAGTGGTGGAGTCCCTACACCATCTTTATGAAATGGTTCTGAAGCTAGCGGACTCCAGGACTCGCCACTTGACGGAGCTGCAAAGGGAGAGGGCAAACCAGGAGCGGAGGCTTCGGGGACTGGAGCGGTCCCATGCGAGGGCGTTGCGAGTTGCTGAGGAGGGTTTCCGCGAGGACATGATGACCAACCGGAGACTTTTGGAGAACATCTCCAAGGAAGTGGCAGCCCAGCGGACTATCCTAGTTTCCGATGTCTGCGACGGCCTCGAGCGGCTCGGAGAAGTCAGGAGGTCTGTGCCAAGCACGAGTGACAGTGGACAACCAGGAGATGCGGCACCCACCCGAAGTGTGGGCGTCACCTCGGAGTCTTTACGGCCTCTCGGAATGGTGCTGGAAGAAATACGTACAGCCGTCCACAGATCATCCAGCACAAATGAGGAAATTTCAAGAAATGAGCTTGTGATAGAGATAGGAAAGCTGAGGGCAGAACTCAGAAATATAGATAGTTCTACGAGTGCCCTAAGCACTCAAATGAAGGCGGCACTCGCCACTAGTGAACGTGCAGCAAGTAGTGGTGAGATGATCTGTGGGAGGCTGGACGGGATAGAACGTGAATTTGAGCGGGTCACTGACGGAGTGCTTGGTGTTGGAGAGGGCCAGAAAGCGCAAATCGCCCGAGAAATGGAGGTGGTGCGGGAATGCGTGAGGTCAGAGAGCGGAAAGCTTTACTCGACGGTGACTAGAGGATTTGAAGCGATCGGCGAGGACCTTCAAGTGGCCGTGGCGATGCGACCCTTGGGCCAAAACCTTATGGAGGAGCTGGAGGCACGCGGGGAGGCCGCGGATGGCGACGTGGAGGCAGGAACGAGGAGCGAGCACGACCGATGGAATATGGCTGGCTCTAGAAAATCGGTGCGGAAAGCGGAGAAAAGGCAGCGCCAACTAGAGGGCACGCCAGCTTTCCCGTCGCTCTCAGAAAACGGAACTGCCCCAAAAACCCGAGAGCGACCAAGGCACACTGTTGTGGTCTCGTCTATTGATCCGCGTCACACCAGCGACGAAATCCGGAGCAGGATCAAGAAGGATGTAGATATAGTGAGCCTGGGAGTTGGAATTAATAGTGTTAGAAGTGGGAAGGACCAGAAAGTCCTAGTGGGCTGTGACTCTGCGGCCGACCAGCAGGCCTTTAGGGACGCAATATCGGCCCTGGGAAGCGGTCTCTCGGCCTGCACTGTGCCGCTGAAAGACCCGCTCCTAAAGTTTGTCGGGGTTACGGCGGATATATCTGATGCCAGACTGGGGCTTGCCATTGCAAACCAAAACAAGGGCCTCACTCAAAACCTCGTGGGAAGGGATCTAGAGGTCAGGGTGGTAAGAAGAACTAAGGGCAGAATACCGGAGCTTACCAATGTCATCGCCCAGGTCACGCCGGCTCTGTGGGCTCGAATGAAGGACCAGAGAATCCGCATGGGCTATCAATTGGTAACGGCATATGACCAATCTCCGGTAGTGCAATGCTACAAGTGCCTAGAGTTTGGCCATATGGCCCGCGCCTGCACCCGGCCGATGATCTGTGGATACTGCACGGGCCCCCATGACACAAGGAGCTGCAAAGAGAGGGAAGGAAATCCAAAATGTAAGAACTGTGAGGAAAGGAGACAGGACCCAAGTCACCCGGCCTATAGCTCACTGTGCCCGGAATGGAGGAAATGGGACAGGCTCACAAGGCTGAATACAAATTACCAATGCTAAGGGCACCCTCGCAAATAATTTAGCCCGGTCAAAGGACGGAGATACTGTGACCTTCACTCAGGCAAACCTAGGTCGTGGATTCGCAGCGACAAAGGAGTGCCTGAAGGAAGCGGAACAAAGGAACACGTCGGTTCTGATTTTACAAGAGCCCTATATAGGCTCCACTGGAATTCTTAGTACACCCCACACAGTGGTTCAGTTAACACAGGGCACTGATCCGGTCAAGTCGGCCGTTGTGGTCCTCGACCCTTTAATTAATGTTGTTGTTGACCCCAGTCATGTAACTAAAAATATTGCCACGGCAACCTTAACTTGCGGAACTCAAAAAATATGTGTTATTGGTGTCTATTTCGAGGGCGACCGTCCAATTGAAGCATACCTGAGAGACATTAGAAGCATCGTCAACGCATCGGGCACCAGCGACATCATCCTTGCCGGCGACATTAATGCCACCAGCCCCTGGTGGGGCTGCTTCGTGGAGGACGGAAGGGGATCAGACTTTGTCGACATGTGCTCGGATACAGGGCTGAACATACTCAACCAGGGCTCAACACCTACATTCTACACGTACAGAGGTGGAAAACTTTACACAAGTATAGTGGACGTCACGGCATGCTCGGACTCAATGTTGAGTAAAATTACAGGATGGAGGGTAGAAAAGGTAGACGCAGGACTGTCTGACCACAGGAAAATCTACTTCAGTGCATCAGTTGGGAAGAACACAATGGAGACCCATAGATCCACACGGATTTACAACACTAAAAAAGCCGACTGGCCTGCGTTCACTTCGGAATTCCAACGAAAACTGGAAACAAAAGGGCTCAGTCTCGAAGCCACCATCGCTCCTGTAAGTGGTGCCGAGATCGAGGAATTGGTGAAAAAGCTGTCTGACGCGATCACCGATGCCTGCAATGCTACGATACCTACACTCACACACGCCCCCCGGAGCAAGATGGTATGGTGGAACGAGGATCTAGATAGATTGAAAGCCATGGCAAAGACCCTCAGGAGGCGAATTTCAGGATCCAACTCGCATAGGAAAAAACGTGCCTACGAACAATATGCCGAGGCTAAGGAAGCCTATAAGCTAGCAATAGAAAAAGCGATAACAGAAAGCTGGAAGGCATTCTGCTCCCAACAAGCCCGGGAAGACATGTGGAAAACGTCCTACAGAGTAGTTAACAGATGTATGAAGTCCACCACAAGTAAGGAATGCCTACTCAAATCACCAGATGATGGCGCTACCCTGGACGCAGTTCAGTCAGCACACCTGCTGGCTAAAACGTTTTTTCCCGCAGACGATCCCAGTAAGGATACCGAAGATCACAGGGAAGCTAGACAAAAGGCTGAAATGCTGCGGAGAAACGCAAAGAACGACCCAAATTCTAATGGATTACAGGAGTTCAACACCGAAGAGGCTGAGGTAGTCCTTAAGGGAATGAATCCGGACAAGGCCCCGGGCGAGGACGGCTTTACGGCAGACATATGCTATAAGGCATTTAAAGCAAGTCCACTCATACTGGCAGTATTTAACTGGTGTCTGAAGCTGGGGTACTTCCCTTCCGTCTGGAAAAAGGCATGGATCCGAATTATACCAAAACCGGGAAAAGAAGATTATAGCATACCAAAAGCCTACCGACCCATCGGACTATTGCCAGTGATGGGAAAGGTACTTGAAAAGATGGTTTTTAATCGAGTATCGTGGTCGCTTTTCAAGCACGGGAGACTGAGCCAGAGGCAATACGGATTCGTGCCTCAAAGAAGCACAGAAGATGCACTTTATGATGCAATCACCTACGTGCGTGAGGGGACCAGATCCAAAAAACTGGTTGCGCTCGTTTCCCTGGACATCGAGGGCGCCTTTGACGGAGCATGGTGGCCTGCAATCATTGGTGAACTGGGAGCAAAATCAGATGATCGCTGGACTTACCGCGTAATATGCAGCTATCTTGAGGACCGAGAAGTAACCCTTCACTACCTTGGGGAGCAGGTCACTGCAAGGACAGAGCGAGGCTGCATTCAGGGATCCATTGGTGGACCACTTCTCTGGAATATTCAACTCGACCCTCTTCTGCAGGAGGCAGAGACATCGAAGGCACAGATCCAGGCGTTCGCGGATGATATTCTGGTGATTGCGAAGGCTGACTCCACGCAGGACCTGGAAGAGAAAATGAATGAGGCACTCGAGTTGGTAGCAAAATGGGGCCGAGCAAATAAAATGAAGTTTGCCGCACACAAGACCCAAGCAGTCCTGATCACGAAGCGGCTTAAGTATGACCAGCCAGCGTTTACACTGCAGGGAGTACCCCTGGTCCTATCAGAGAGTGTGCAGTTGCTCGGCCTCACAATCGACAGGAACCTTAGCTTTAAAGCGCACCTTGAAAGGGTTACCATCAAAGCGCTAAGCCTGTATAAAGTTGTATCGAGAATGGCTAAGGCTCAATGGGGACTCAACTCAGACATCCTCCGGACCATCTACTACACCGTAGTCGAGCCAACCATATTATACGCAGCCGGAGCCTGGGGCACCGTATCAGACAGAGTTTACGTTCGGAAGAGACTTGATAGAGTGACAAGAGCTTTCTCACTCAGAATATCTAAAGCGCACTGCACGGTGTCCCTGGTCTCGGGCACTCTGCTGGCACGAATTCTCCCTCTGGATCTTCGGCTCCACGAACAAGTGGAACTATACGAATTGAAAAGAGGGAAACCACTGAATGAGCTACCGGGCAGAGTCCTGCAGCCCAGGAGAAGACCAACGGAGATGACGCACCCAGCAGAACGAAGAAACTACCCGTTTGGCCTCGTGAATTCCCAAGAAGAGGCTGAAAAAGTCGAGGAAACCGGGAAGGCTTACTATACAGATGGAAGCAAAATAGAGGGCAAGGTTGGCGCCGCAATTTCTATATGGTCAGACGGCAAGGAGCTTCAGACTGTGGGTTTCAGATTGGAGAACTACTGTTCGGTTTTTCAGGCTGAGATAGTGGCAATCCATCGAGCAGTAGAGTTAGCCCTAAAAAAGAAAGAGTCAATACATGTACTCAGCGACTCAAGATCAGCCATCCAGTCGGTATGCAACCCAAACTCCCTTAATCCCGTAGCCATGGGTATACAGGAAAACCTCAGAACTGCAGACCGGGAGGGAATTACAATAAAAATATACTGGATCAAGGCGCATGCCGGTATATCTGGAAACGAACGCGCTGACGAGCTAGCCAAAGCAGCAGCCCTTCGTAACAAAAGAACCCCAGCTTATGACAAATTCCCTCTGTCCTTCGCAAAGCGCACCATCAGGCAGGCTACAATAGACAAGTGGCAAGAACGGTACACAAGTTCGGAAACCGGGGCAGGAACGAGGATGTTCTTCGAGGATGTCAGACGAGCAAAAAAGACGCTTGAGAAAATGGGCACCAATAACACAACAACTCAAATGTTTACGGGTCACGGGGGTTTTAGACATTACCTATTTAGATTTAAGCTAGCTGACTCCCCGTTTTGTGCTTGCGACGATGAGTCTGAAGAAACGGTAGCGCACATTCTATCTAAATGCCCAAAGTACGAGTATGACAGACTTACCTGCGAGCACAGGACGGGACTCGCCATCACTGAGGGGAATTTTATAGACTTGGTCGAGGACGACAACGCCCGGACCCATTTCGTTGCTTTTGCGGAGCGAGCCCTACGCAGAGCCGCGAAAGCGAATGGGTCTACTGTAGCCTAAGTTTCCTATTATTAAATTATTAAATTATATTTTAATCGGAATTGGAAGTATACTAATTATAATTAATAATAATTGTACGACTATTGCTTAAATTACCGTCTCATAAACCTATTAAAATTGTATTTACAC